>JBAMJV010004185.1:0-21693 GCA_037951105.1 Echinarachnius parma | reverse complement strand
GAAATGCCACATCGAAGTAGCTCGGGTTTGTGAGATAAATCGGATGAGGGTTGTTGGTGAAGATGATCGTAATGACAATTTCCCTTTCTTGAATAGCGCCATCTACTTTGGGGAGCTTGCTAGTATTGGAAGCTTGGCCTCTTTCCCCCCCCCCCCCCTTATTTTTGCTTCTTTTGCAAGTTTCCCCATATCCTCATGTAATTATACTTTTGCCTGAGATGTTGAGTTATAATTTAGTTACATTTGATTGATTACATGGCTGTTTTATGTTCTTTACTTGTGTTAAACAATTAATTACATTTTTGGGTAACTTTTCGGCACAACAATTGATAAACAAAATAGATAAGATATTAAGTAACTTTGTTGGCAAGTGCAAAAAGTGATGAGTGATCAATAAAAAGTATATTGAAGTGATCTAATATGTCCAAAAAGTAACGTGTGAATATTTTACATTAATTGGATGTGTTTTAGGTGAGATATGAGCAAAAATGCAATATGATACTCACTATCTCATTGTACTTACTTTGTACACGGCATGAAAGTATCCCATAGACAATTTCATATCTGAACACTTCAATCGTAAATATCTTTTGATCGAAATGGAAATTTGAAAAACCGAAACCTGTCCCGTGCTTTTATTGTTAATATGAACATGATAAGGTATGAGAGAACCACTAGAGTTCCAAGTAAGTTTTGAGGATTTGGACAATGTTAGTAAGTCCCTTTAAGGGGGCGGGGGGGGGGGGGGGGGGCAGTTTCATATGAGGTTTCCTATGCAAACAAACACACACTTATCTATCTAAAAAGTACACATCCTATCATGATTGTGTTTTGTGGTATGATTGTTTAGGAACTAATGAGGTCAAACACCACACCACCACCACCACCACCACCACCACCATTCAGTTAGTACTAGCAGTCTTGCAACCACAATGCACCACCACCACCACCACCACAATCATAAAAATACCCCCTCCCCACTACCATCACAACCACTATACCATAATCTCCACCACCACCACTACCAATTATTCTACCTCCGTCACAACCATCACCGCCAGTAGGTACCACTACCATCATTACATCGGCACTTGAAACACTCTATACTATCGAGTATCGGTAAGAGGAGAGGGGCACCTATCGTTATCTCAAAGGCATATGGGGGTAAACCAACAACCAACCATCACCACCACCACCACCCTCATTACCTCCTCCACTATCACCACCACCACTACCACACAACCACCACCATCACCACTACTCCACCATTACCACTACCACCCTCACCACCACCACCACCCGACCTCCACCACCACCACAACCACCACCACCACCGACCTCCACCACCACCACCACCACCACCACCACCACCACCACCACCACCACCACCCGACCTCCACACACCACCTCCACCACCTCCACCACCACCCGACCTCCACCACCACCACCAAATCCACCAAATCCACCACCACCACCACCACCACCATCACTACCTCCATCACACTGTATTACCACAACACTCTAATATTGAACTTGAAGGTCGTTTTGAACAATGACGGTCGAGTGCGCTGTTCGTGTACGAACGCCCCATTCGTACTGTACTGTGCGAGGATATCGCTCGCAAAATGCGTTGCACATGCCATTAATTCAGGCATTCCTACTGCACTGTGTATGTAGCACAACTGCGCGGCGTTCATTCGATACACATAATTTTCAGCTCCGTACGTGTACGTTTCGCCCGTACATACAAAACATCGCCGGTTGATATTGTGATTGCTGAAGATCAAATCAATTTGGACTACAAATGGTATCGGAAAACACGATTTCAAGATGCCGAACCCATCTGTAAGACGAGAGGGTCCGATGAAACTTCGTTTGACAGGTAATATATTCGTCAGAGTGGGAATTTGTGGTTTGATTGTCTGATATTTGGGTGAAATTAACAAAAATGTGTACGGTTTTGTGCTTTACTGAACGTCAACCTCCCTCCTTTGTCGGCCGTAGTCGCCGTAGTCAGCCCGTGGGTACTGCTTAGGAATGTACGTTGCCTGCATGCTATGCTGATGTGCTGTGTACATTATGATTGATGCTTGATTATGCGTGCAGTGCTCTCCAGCTCCCCTATTTGTTTCGGTCAGTTTAATTCGATTTGATCTAAATTGCATACAAAGTTGTTGATTTTTTTATGATGAGAATACTTGTGTTCGATGTCTAACATTCTGATATTGCAAGTAAGGCATTCTCTTTGAACTTGAAGACGTGCCCACGACTTGGCATGCGTAAAAGAACCGATGGCGGCGATGGCTAACTATGCGCTACACATATTGCATTGAACATGGGTTCTTTTAGTCATGCATACCAAGTCGTGGGTATGTCTTCAAAGAAAATGCCACAAGTAACAACTAACATTACCTTTTTTGTAATTATACTATTTATTTAGTGAGTACGACATGTACGAGATATGACGTAGATAAATACATTTTAACTTCAGAATATACCCCCAGATTATGTAGACAGAATGACCAAAACAAATGTAATCTACCAGCAAATAAGAAAGTTCATTTATTTCTAAATTTATATAACCTGGTATGTGTAAGAAACATGATAAGTCTGCACATATGTAACAGTCTTAGAGGGTGCCAAATAACAAAATAAAAAATCATCATTATTTGGGTAAAATTTCAAATTTTCATATTTCTTAGTCATATATATTTAGACTCTGACCTATTGGCATAGGCAAAAATCACCTCAAAATTTTTTTTTTTTACATACATAATTTCAATGAAATGCAGACTACGGCATTCTCTTTGAAGACGTGCCCACGACTTGGCAACTAAAAGAACCAATGCACTATACAAGTTGCATAAAATATATCGGTTCCTTCAGTCATGCATACCAAGTCGCGTGGGCACGTCTTCGAAGAGAATGCCCAGACTTCTTAACCCCCTGTGAGCCAATTGAATTACACAAATCTGCTTATGGGCCATTCCACAGGTTGAGACAATCATGTAACGTGAGTAACCAACACATTTTAAAGATTTGCATACATGTAGAAGATTAAAATTTCTCAAGTTTTGATTTCACGCATAAAACGTTCAGAATGTATACTTTGTTGTGACAAAAAGTTGTTTGGTTCTTATCTATAATAAGAAAATTACAGCTCTGAGAATGAGTCAAGGTCTCTCCAAATGTAACGTGAGTAACCGTGGAATGGCCCTTATGACCAAGTCTCTTTAATTTAGGTAAGTTATGTACACAAATAGCTCTTAAATCTCTCTATTCTTCTTGAATGAATAGAAAGGAAGTTCAACTTGGTAAGAAGTCCTGAGTGTCTATTCAGTTCATTCACCACTTATCTATTATCCGATTATAATATGAGTCGGGGTAGGAAATACACTGGGGCTGAGGGCGATTTTGCCCCTTAATTTTCAAAATAGCCCCCTGAAATCAGTCGGTAAGCCCCTGGAATTACCATCTATAGGGTATTATGTGAAATATGTTGTAATATCCATCAGATTGAAAAAGTAGCCCCCTGAAATTAACAATTTATTCCAGTATTGTGATTTGTGACTACTGACTAGAGTGGACCATGGCACTCAAATGGTTAATCATGAATGGGGCATGTACTTGTACATGTACATGTAATATCTGAGTACCAAAATATTGCAAATATACTCTTATGTTATGCATGTAGAAGTTTCTAAACAAGATGTCCTTTGATTTTGGCTTTTACTATTGGGTTGGATCTGGACAATTGCCTTCTTAGCAACCACTAGATCTTGACTTTCTAGCTTGCCTGACATTATTTAGAAGCATTACCCATGGCAATGAATAGCTGTGACGTTGAAAACTTTGGCAGGGCTCGACACTTGCACTTGCCCTTGCCCGGGGCCAGTGAAATTGCACTTCGGGCCAGCAAAAACGTATAAAAGTCTTATTTTGGTGGCCCGATCGGGCAAGCAGATTTTCAACCCGACATTAACAAAATTAGACAAATCTTGTTTACTTCCATGTCATGCTTCATCTTTCACCACAGGTTTGATCAGGAAAGGGTGATATTTTGATTTTTGAATAGTAAAAAGTTAACTCATGAAATAAAATTTTTGGACCAGTAAAGTGTTCTTTCGTGCCACCAGAAAAGGGCCACTGACAAAAAAGATAAGTGTGGAGCCCTGACTTTGGTACACTAAAGAATGTTCTTTGCCCTGAATATTGTGGATAACTGTTGCAAGGGTCAATGAACTCTGGTGTGAACATTTACTAGACATGTACACATAAGGAAGTGGCTAATGAATGGTGGTTTAATCTCGTTGGTCACATGTGGGGATGTGGGAGCCATGGCTAGTGCAACTATTGTAGCCTCATGCTTGCGGGAGAGGCTCCATGGAAAGGCTTTTTGGGGGGCTTGATTGAAGTTTTACAAATGTTTAGTGTACTCTACTAAAAAGGACTTTCTTTATATTCAATTACATTGTACACGCAACTACAATCTACTAACAAAAATGAACTTGAAAAGTTTATAAATGTAATTATGTGTTGCATGAAAATCTCATACAGGACATGTACCGGTGTGTGGAATATGTACACATGTACATACTTGTACACATATTACTTTATTATAAACACTTGAATGTGACCTATAAGATAACCTCAAATTTTCATCTTGACTTAGGTCAACTAAACGCGAGCTCTATACTTGCAAAAGCTGTAAATCACCCACAAGAAAATGTTGTATTATCTTCAGACATGTTGGGTGATAGCCCGATGTGCATCTTTACATGCAGCAGAGATAACCTTACAATTATTACCCTCTTTGGGTATTTACTAGTTTTAAGATATCAGTGTATACATGCAGGTACTGCAATGACAGAGGAAAGCAGGGGTGTACGTCATGTCTACGTCACTAAAATATATTTTAGCAAATCGCTGTTCCTGAAGTACAGTTTCATATTTTAGTGACGTAGATACAATACATTTTAACTAAAAAATCGTTTTCAGAATACACCCCCAGTTTTCTAGACATGTTTGTTTTCTGAAAATTTATGAAAAATACATGACACCTCAGACAGGTTGGGAGATAGCCCGATATGCATCTTTACATGCAGTGGAGATAACCTTGTGCCTTTAGGCATGTACAATGTAGGCATCACAAAAGGAAGATCTAGTGCTATTAAAGGGGACCACCGGGCAAGTAACAACACATTACTACATGTTTTGGTACTGTTTTGTGAAATCAAATAGATACCTAACATTTTGCAAAGGGTTGAGTAATTCATAAACAAAGCAATTAATTTTCACCACTTACGGAACCACTACTATTTCCTGGTTCCTGGTTTGCGAGTGCGCCAATTCTACTCACGCGTACGGTTGTAGGCAATATAATTCCGAGCGATTCGCTTGCTGCACCCGCGGTAGTCTACACAATTCAGACCGCATAAACGCATGCTTTAGAATGGTGATGCGGTTTCCAATTATATATATTTTTTCTGCAAACATATTTTTGTGAACTTTTTGATGGAATGGAATTCTAAAGATGTTACCTTTCTATTATACAAATATTAGTTTTGGGTGGTGGTACCCTTTAAAGTACTGCTAACTACTAATGTATCTAAATAAATTTGTTAATTCAAACATATAGAGAAACTGACCAGAAATATATAGTGATTAAAAATGAGCAAAGAAAAATGGGATTCCAACGGGAATCCCATTTTTCTTTGCTCATTTCTAAATAAATTTGTGATGTATATTTCACTGTCAGAGAGAAAGCAGTTTTTCTAGACATGCTGTATGAATTATGACATACACATGACGCTTCAAACAGGCAGAGAGATAGTGGGATGTGCATCTTTGCATGTAGTGGAGATAACCTTGTGGCTCCTTGGAATAGACAGTATGGCATGTTTGTGCCATACAAAATGCCAAGTACTGTATTGCTAGACATGATAACCTTTTTTTGTTATAATGCATTTTAGTTAAAATATTTCAATGTGTGTTTCAGTGTGAGATGAAAACAGTGTTGTTGATATATGATTTTTGATGATCTGCCCAACGCACAACTCTACAGTACAAACATGTACATGATGTAGATAGTGCTGTTTACCTCTCTGCATAATATTGTTGCCACCACATATGATTTAGGCATGCATACATGTACACCATAAAAACAAGATTGTTAGACATGTTCATGATTACCTCCTTTTGCAAAGTCTGCTTTGTTTGGGGCCACCAGATTTAGGTTTCGGGCCACTCAAAGTTGAACAATATTGTTTTTACTTGCCCGTCTGGGCCACAAGGCAAAAAGGTTAATTTCGAGCATTGCCTTTTTGTAATGCAGCAATTATTGGATTGCAATGTTTATTCAATGTCGGAGAGAAGCAGATTCCTAGACATAATTTATGAATTATGATCAGGGAATAATTTTCCTGGTATCGCATCGCAATTTGCTATTCATTTTTGCATGACTGCTATACAAAATATCTTTTGTATAGCAGTTTTCTTCCATAGAAGTGTACAGAATTTCATTTGAAATATTTATCCATCGGCTGAAATTGCTAATCAAATTTGAGGAGGAAAATTATTCCCTGATGATGAGCTGTCAGACCAACAACTCTACAAGCATGTACATGATGCTCTAGACAGGCAGATAGATAGTGGGATGTTCACCTCTGCATGTAGTAGAGATAGCCTTGTGCCCCTCGGCATGCATGCATCACAGATTTTTACAAGATGCTGCAACAAGACATGTCTGTATAGATATTGTGATTGTGTATATCCGTACACTGTGCAAGTGTATATATATATGTCATGTTGTTAGTACTTATGCATCAAGTAGAATACACACTCATGCCCTGTTCCTAATGCAAACGTTTCTTAACCTGAAAAAAAAAAAAAATGTATAAAGCAAACAGTTAATCTGTACATGTCTACATTTAAAAATATTGGGTCATTTCTCAATTTGTTTTTATGTTTGCCAGCTGGGTTACCAAAAATGTAGCTTTGTGCCACAAAACTTTGATTGTTGCTCAAATATACTTGCCCAAAACTAAAGAGCAACCAAACATTGCAGACATTATTCATGCTTTCCTTTGCAAGATAAAGGGCACCATATTTAAAGGGATAGTTGAGTTCTGGTAAAGAGAGTACAGTTTTGGTCAAACTGAATTTTAGTAACCAAAATCTGCACCATTATATTACAAACTAATAGTTATAACTCGAAAGGAATTCAAAATTACAAATGACTTAGTCTGTTATCATTCAAAAAGAGCCGTTAAAACTCAAGAGGGCGCTCTCTAAACACTCATCGGTTTCAACCATTTAAAATAAAATATTGTGCATAATATGATGTTTTGTTGAAATAGTGATGTAGATATCAGAGAGATAATCAACAACTATTTAAAAACCTCTTTTGTAAATTTTTGAAAAGAGGAAGCATTTAAAAAAAAATGTTAACGGCTGGTTCAAAATTATCGAATAAGTGTGGGGCCCCACATTTATTACAATGGTTATGTTTATGGATATTTCAGCCATTTCTGAACCGATTTTGATCAAATAAAGTTTATTTTGTCATTAAAATTGTATGCTCATTTGAATTTGACACTCAGTTTTACATTATCTCGCAAAAAATTTATTTTGTTTAGCGCCCTCTATACCAAAACTCAACTATCCCTTTAAGATAAGAAGGAGCGCCATACATGTATTTTCAGATTTTGGGCCACTCAAACTAAATTCGCATTTGACATTTGACTAAACCTGATTGGGGCCACAAAGAGAAGGGTTAATTTCTAGGATTTGTCTTACTGTTGCTGGGGGTGTTTCACAAAGATCCTAAGTTGATCTTAGCACTATTTGGTCTTAAATATTATGGAAAGCCATCAGTGTCTTGAAACATTTTCGTAAAAGTTATGTTGAAATGCATACAATGTTGATTCAAATCATATATATTTTCTAATTATCAAAGAGATTTCATGAATTTTATGTGAAGATTATGAATCTCTTTGATAATTAGAAAATATATATGATTTGAATCAACATTTTATGCATTTCAACATAACTTTTATAAAACTGTTTCAAGACACTAATGGCTTTCCATAATATTTAAGACCATCTTAAAATTCTTAGTGCTAAGATCAACTTAGGATCTTTGTGAAACACCCCCTTGGTCATCTAAATGAAACTTGAAGGAAGTCATGTTTGGATAATTTGAAATTATTACATATTTTAATAAATGTGGAAACCAGCTTCATGCCTGCATACATTTGAATGAAAGCTATAATAGATTACAGATGTGAGCATTCACCTTGAACAACAGTTTATGTGAGTCTAGTTGTTTTTATGATGATTGTATGTATAAATTTACATGGAAATTTGAATTGCACATCATGAAGGATGAATTCTACATTTTTATTTTATAATAATAATATAATAATAATTATTATATTATTATTATGCTCATAGTTACATGTAGACCCATGAACAATTCATGTACATGTAAGCTTATACTGTAATTACATGAACATTTATGAGCCATTGTCCCCATTTTACCCTTGAACCAGCATGTACTGGTATTTAAAGGGTACCACTACCCAAAAATAATATTCTTATTAAAGAAAGGTAACATCTTTAGTATTCCATTCCATCAACAAGTTCACAAAAATATGTTTCCGGAAAAAGAAAAAAAAATTGGGTTAAAAAGTTTATGCGGTCTGAATTGCGAAGACTAATGTGTGCAGAGCGAACGAATCGCCCGGGATTCTATCGTCTACAAACGTACGCGTGAATCGCATTGACGCACTCGCAAATGTTTGGCCCGTACGAACCAGGAAATAGTGGTGGTTCCGTAAGTGGTGGAAATTAATTGCTTTGTTTATGAATTACACAACCCTTTGCAAAATGTTGGGTATCTATTTGATATCACAAAACGGTACCAAAACATATAATAATGTGTTGTTCTTTGCTTGGTGGTCCCCTTTAATGAACTCTTTACAAAACGGAAAGTGAAAGCATCAGTCGTCATATTCATCAAAGCTAAAATTGATTTTTAATAGCCATGCATGTTGAAATATGATTTATTACAAATGTTGCATAATTTTAAACATTGATGCATTGCATTGTGTTATGCAATATTTCTTAAATAATGTGCCCAAATAATGTATGCATGACAATAAGAGGCATGAAATATCTTGTAGGGCCGTGTTTATGCTTCCATCTCAAATGAATGGGTTTAGATACATGTACATCTATTCAATTTGCAATTGATAATGAATACAATTTATAATTAATGCGCTGAACATCAGTGATTTGAATGTGTACAAAACATTGTACATGTATGAACTTAAATCATGCACGTAATACTGTATGCTTGATGAACTGTCTACATGATGTTAATGTACAAAATATATGTACTGTAGCAGCAGCCAGTCTGGCTAGAAGTATGAATTCATTACAATTGATAATGAAAACAGTTGATAATTAATTCAAGGAACTTCCACGATTTGAATACTTAAAAAACATTGTATGGACTTGAATCATCCGCGCAAATACTATACGCTTGATGAGCTGTGTACATGTACATAATGTAATATATATATGTGTGTAGCAGTAGTCTGGCTAGAAGTATGAATTCATTACAATTGATAATGAAAACAGTTGATAATTAATGCAAGGAACTTCCACAATTTGAATACATACATTGTAGTATGGACTTGAAAGTTGAAACATGCACGCAAATACTATGTACGCTTGATGAGCTGTCTACGTACATAATATAATGCAGTCTGGCTAGAAGTATGAATTAATTACTGTCAATTAATAATGAAAACAGTTTTAATGATTAATGCAATGAACATGATGAACATCCACAATTTGAATACATTGTTCAAAATATTCTATGAACTGAAATCATGCGCACTAATACTATATAGTACACCAAGCTTGATGAACTCGGTGCTTGATGAACCATATACATGTACAAGATGTTAATGTAAATGTATGTAGCAGCAGCAGTCTGGCTAGAAATATCCTGTCTGCCTGCAATTTGATTTGTGCATGGGTCCAGTCAATATTACTCCATTGTCACCGCAATTATCCCCCTCCACCATCCAGTCAGCCTGGCACCCGGGGGACTAACTGACGCTCATTGTTGATCGCTCATTGTTGATTGCAATTTGGAGGCGAATCTCTCGATTCTTGGCGGCCGATATGATAGCAATTTGAGTTTTGTGAGGTGAATCTCTCGATGTGTCAGTCTCTCTGTCTCTCGGTCTGTAATGTACATTAGATGTAGATCGCGTTGCGGACTTCATTTTATTATTATAAACGCTGGTGTCTTAGATGATAGAAAAGTGAAGAGTATAGTGCTTATTTTTATCTCTTCATTATTGGCGCTGGATATGATAGCAATTTGAGGTGAATCTCTCAATATGTCAGTCTCTCGGTCTGTAATGAACATTAGATGTAGATCTTGCTGCAGACTTCGTTATTGACAATTATTGCAGCCGTTGTTTTAGATGATAGAAAGTGAAGAATAAAGCATATTTTTTAAAGTGTCAGTCTTTGTTTTTGTTGGCGTCGTTTCTTATTTTTGCCCATTTTTTTTTGCCCAAAAATAATATTCTTATAATGAAAAATAACATCTTTAGTAGTCCATTCCACCAACAAGTTCAGAAAAATATGTTTCCAGAAAAATTATAAAATTGGAAAACGCATCACAACACTAAAGCATCGTGTTCATGGGTCTGCAGACGAAGACTACCTTTTGTCTAGGACGAACACATCGTCCGTGATTCTATAGTCTCCAAACGTTTGCCTGAATAGAATGGGCGCACTCACAGACGTTTGGCGCATACGGAACCATCAGGCCATGTTGGTTCCGTAAGTGGTGGTAATTTATTGTATTTTTTAAAGAATTACACAACCCTTTGCAAGTGTTGGGCATTTACTTTCACACAATGGTACCGAAACATAATTGTGTGTTCTTCTTTGCCTGGTGGTCCTCTTTAAGGCAATTTGAATTTTGAAGGCAAATCTCTTGATTCTTGGCAGTCGATATGAAAGCAATTTTAGGTGAATCTCTCAATGTGTCAATCTCCGTCTGTACATCTTTTTGCAGACTTAGACTTTTTGTTATAATTTTGTTATAAGAAATTATTATATCTGGTGTCTTAGATGAGTGAAGAATAAAGTGCTTATTTCACTAATTATGCCTCTTATTCTCCCTATTCTGTTAGAAAATGACTAAATCTGGCCTGGAATTACCCTTTAATTTCAAAGCAATTTTAGGTGAATCTCTTGATTAATATTACTTTTGATGTGTCAGTCTCAGTCTGGACCTTAGATGTAGGTCCTGTTGCAGAATGCAGTCATCTTTTAATTATTAGAAATGTTTGTGTCTGTTGTCTTAGATGATAGAAAGTAAAGTATTTGTGTTGACATGTCAGTCTTGGTTGTTGTTGGTGTTTCTATTTTCTGCCCAATTTGAATATCAAACAAAGTCTTAATTTCTTTTTGACAATTTGAGGTTGATCTTTTGATTCTTGGTGGCGGCCGATATGAGAGTAATTTGGTCTCGGTCTCTACATTACATGTAGATCTCGTTTCCAGCTCTTGTTATTGAATATTTGCGGAGGCAGGCATTGTCTTATAATAGATGATAGAAAGTAAAGAATATAATGTGCTTACAATTTGTATGTATCAGTCTTGGTTGTTGGTGTTTTTATTTTTTGCCCATTTGATCAAATAAAGTCTCAATGTTTATTTACATGTATGTATGATTTGAAGTTGATCTTTTCATTCTTGGAGGCGTTATGATGGCAATTAGAGTTAAATCTGTTGATGTACATAAGTCTGTAGGTTTCATTATAATATTCCTTGGCTGTTTTTGTTTTAAATGACAATTTGAAGTTTGTCTTTTGATTCTCGTAGGCAATATGCTAGTGTTTTGAGTGAACCTGTTAGTCCGTTGCCTATGTCCTTTTCATCCTGTTTGCCATGATCTCAATTTGAGGTTGATCTTTTGATGTGCCAGAGATGTTTTTATTGCTATTGATAACGATTTGAAGGCAATCTTTTGATTCCTGTTGGCTACTTCAAAGCGATTTGACGTGTATACCAAAATACAAATTTATGTTTGGTAAAACATATATACAATTCTAGTGTTTGAGGTGGAACTCAAAGTCTGTAGCTTATGTTATTTTCAACCTGTTTACAATATGAATTCAATTTAAGGTCGATCTTACTTGTACGTGCGTCAGCCCGAGTTCCTTTTATTGCTATTGCTAACAATTTGAAGGGAATCTTTTGATTCTTGTTGTCTGCTTGAAAGCAATTTGACGTGTCTACCAAAATACATTTATAGGTTTGTCTGGCAAAATGTGTTTACCGAAGATGGGTATACATACGTGCACATGAGCATGTCGATGCAAACAATGTATCGATTTTGGCAACATTTACTGCGTATTCGCCTAGATAAGATCTGAATCAGTGAGAAATATTTGCTCTATTGTAATTGAGGTGCATTGTTCCGTAAATACTACACATGGTACTTCCGAAAACAACTTCTATAGGTTCAGTGGACTGTTATGAGAACTCCTTCGTAACAACTGAATATTAACCGCAAAACCACATCTCGACCAACCTTTGAATGATCAGAGTTGGCCTTTTCATACTCAATTCCAGCTGTGATCTCGCTGGTTTAGGCCTTATCATATTGTTATTATTAACCCATTATCTTCAAGATTTGGACATTTCCCCATAGACTCTGTACATGGCCCACCTGGTTCCCATAAGCAAGGGGTTAATATATCCCCCCTTGCAGAAACGTGCAATGCACACTGTGGTCATGTACATTTGTACAATACATACGCAGTTCAGTGGTGTAATTACATGACAACAGATGGTGTATGGATTATATTATCTGTCTAGTCTTTAATAATAAAAAACAACTGCAACAACTCGACGACGCGGGTCAATAAAGCAGTACTACCGTCACCTGGTACATTTGATTTTCTTGTTGCTCTATTATAATTACTTTACCCAATAATCATTGAGATGTCTGATCAACAAGTTTAATGAAAGGTCATGTATGTTCATAAAAATATGAAGAATGTAAATCATATTTTTCTCATGCTATGGACCAGGGCAACACGATGACAATATACTCACATATCCTGACATTGAGAAATGGTTTATCTTGGGTAAACCCAGAATTTATATTATTGATGCATGGAAATTAACATTGCCCCACTGGCCCAGGGACCTGGGTCACTAAGATTCAGGTTTTAAGCCACTACAATGTGAGAAATCTTCATTTCACTTGCCTATCTGAGCCACAAGTAAAAAGGTTGATTTCTAGCATTGCTGATATCATAAATATGGACATGTACTCATTGTCTTGCTTAAATTTGGGGCCTTTGCCCTACATATATGAGTGTTTGACGTACTAGTGTATTTGGAAGAATGTATGAATCTTTTGCAACAATAATTGTATCATAAATTCTTCATTTTGTATAGATCTATAGAATGTTTATAATTCAAAGAATTATTTTTCAGCATTTTACTCTACTGTTTTTGGAAGAGAGTCATATAGTGTGTGGCTGTGTGCCTAATTTATAGCTCAATCAGTGTGCATATCATGTACATACATACATGTAGATGTGTATGGGGCGCCCTTTGTAAATTTATTATATACACTTATTATATGTTATATAATCGTTATTTAATATATAATAACTATTATTTACATATAATGTAAGTAAATGTATCAATTTATTTGTAAATAATTTGTATACAACTGTAATTGTTTATATATAATTATAATTCATACTCCATTATTTATAAATAATTGCAATCTACATTTGCATTATTTATATATAATTTGCATTATTTATAAATAATTATAAAACTCATCTTTTTTATTTACATATAATGAAAAAATATATTAATATAATTACTATTATTTATAAATAATTACGTTTTATATTTTCATTATTTATAAATAATTGCAATTCGAACTTCATTATTTATAAATAATTCAAATTCACATTGCTATTGTTTATAAATAATTGCAATTAGAAACTTCATTATTTATAAATAATTCCAATTCACATTGCTATTATTTATAAATAAATATAATTGCAATTCACATTTCCATTATTTATAAATAATCATTCTGGTTTAGTGCAAAATCATTATATATTATATAATGAACACACGTCACAATTATATGTATATAAAGAAAACACGTGAAGACCAAATTCACTTATTTATAAATAATTGAAATGCGTGTTCTCGAGTTTTCTTTATATACATATACTGGTGACGCGTGTTCATTTAGGCATATTCCAGCTTTTGTTCCGGTTTAAATGTTAAGAATTGAGAAACCTATGAGCTTAACATTCTCAGTACCACCATGAGAGTTCAATAAGCATTATAGATACCTCTAAATTGATCTTTTGAAGCGTGTTTTCATGAATTGAAGCGAGCGCCCGTCGCCCGGTGGCAGAAAAAGTTACACTGTCCCACGTACTCACAATTGTGTCTGGTGTGGCACAACTCAATCTACTTTCAATCTGAATACTTCTGATGCATGCAATTGTTATCGAGATGAATAAATAAATCAAACTAACGAATTATGGAAAGATTAAGGATTATCTGGTGTGATCAAGACAGATTAATCTGATACAATTCCGATCTGTGCCACATTTTATAGTTCCAGCTTCTCTTGCATCCATTCTCATTATTTGTTTGTGTTCGTTGCTTGATGATGTTTTAGTGGCTTTGAATTATAATATTTTATAACTTAGTTTACAAGTGATGGTTACTTACTCTTATTCATAATTCTATGCTTGCTAAACGCAAGTTTGCGAAAGTCTGTTGCTGCGCAACCCAGCCGTTGTCTTTATCATCACCTCTATCGCCATGTTGATGATGACGATTTTCATCGTCGTCGTCGTCATCGTCATCATCGTCGTAATCAGCATACCAGTGGCATACCCAGGATTTTTCAAGCGGACGGGGGGGGGGGGAATTTTGTCGTCCAGAAGTACCTCAGACTATTCTTTTAAAAATCTTCCCCCCTCCCCCTCCAAAAAAAAAAAATGGGCGGATATACCCCCTGGAAACAAATTCTTACCGACACCCACTGTCTAGAAATATCTTCACTGTCACCGCTCCTTCCAAAATTCTTCACCGACCTCGATCCCCCCTTCACCGACACCCCCTAAAGAAATTCTCGCTGACACTCCCCCTTGACGATTAACATCATCGTCGTGGTCGTGGTCATCGTGGTCACCCCACCCCCCCTTTTGGCGGCTACCCCTTCGTAAAATTCTTACCGACACCCACCCCCTCGAAAAATCGTCACTGTCACCCCCCCCCCTCCTTCAGCGACCTACCTCCTTCACCGACACCCCCCTAAAAAAAATCCTCACTGACACCCCCCTCCCCATCCTCGAAAAATCTTCACCGACCTCCCCCCTAGCTTATATCGACACCCCCCTCAAAAACATCCTCACTGACACCCCACCCTCCCCCCCCCCCCCCGACGATTAACATCATTGTGGTGGTCGTGGTCGTGGTCATCGTCATCATCAGCATATCAGTGTATTTTTCAAGGGACCGGGGGTATTTCGTCGTCCAGAAGTCTCTCGGACTCTGCTTTGAAAAATCTCGCCCCACCCCCTTCCAGAAAAATGATCGGATACCCCCTCAAAAATTCTTACCGACACCCACCCCCTCGAAAAATCTTCACTATCACCCCTCCCACCTACCCACTTCACCAACACCCCGTAAAAAAAAACCGTCCTCAAAAATCTTTACCGACCCCCCGCCCCTCATACCGACACCCCCCTAAAAAAATCCTTCACTGACACCCAACTCCCCCCCCCCCCCCGCATCCGCTTGTGAAATCCTGAGTATGCCACTAGTATGACAACGACGACGATGACGCTAATTGTCAGGGGGGAGGATTTTTTAAAGAGTGTGTCGGTGTAGGGTGATTGTCAGTGAAGATTTTTTGAGGTGGGTGTCGGTAAGAATTTTACGAGGGGGGTATCCGCCAAATTTTTTTTTTTGAAGGGGGGGGGGGATGAAGATTTTTCAAAGCAGCTACAGTCCGAGGTACTCCTGGACGACGAAATACCCCCCCCCCCCACCCCGTCCGCTTGGCTTGGTACGCCACTGGTATGCGTGTCGATGATGTCGATGACCATGACGATGACGACGAGGTTAATTTTCGGGGCGGGGGGGGGGAGGCGTCAGTGAGGATTTTTGTTAGGGGGGGGGGGGGGGGGGTGTCGGTGAAGGGGGATGGTCCATGAAGAGTTTCCAAGGAAGGAGTGTCGGTAAGAATTTTTTGAGGGGTATCCGATAATCATTTGGAAGGGGAGCTAGGGGGCCGAAGAGTTTTAAATGCAGAGTCCGAGAGACTTCTGGACGATGAAATACCCCCGTCCCCTCGAAAAATCCTCGGGATGCCACTGGTATGCTGATGATGACGATGACCACGACCACGACAAAGACAATGTTGTTAATCGTCGGGGGGGGGGGGGGGGGGGACTGGGGTGTCAGTGAGGATTTTTTTTGAGGGGTATCGGAAAATATTTTTGGAAAGGGGGTGGGGGGCCGAAGATTTTTCAAAGCAGAGTGCGAGAGACTTCTGGACGATTAAACACCCCGTCCCCTTGAAAAATCCTGGGGATGCCACTGATATGCTGATGATGACGATGAGACCACGACCAGGACCACCACAATGATGTTTATCGTCGGTTGCGGGGGGGGGGGGGGGGGAGGGTGGGGTGTCAGTGAGGATTTTTTTTACGGGGGGGTGTCGTATAAGGGGGGGGAGTTCGGTGAAGATTTTTCGAGGATGGGGAGGGGGGTGTTTGAGGATTTTTTGTAGGGGGGTGTCGGTGAAGGGGGTAGGTCGCTGAAGGAGGGAGGGGTGACAGTGAAGATTTTTTCCGAGGGGGTGGGTGTCGGTAAGATTTTTTTCGAAGAGGTATACGCCAATTTTTTGTTAAGGGGGGGTTGACCACGATGACGACGACGACGACGACGACGACAACGACGACGACGATGATGTTAATCATCAAGGGGGAGTGTCCGCGAGGATTTTTTAAAGGGGGTATCGGTGAAGGGAGGAGGTCGGTGAAGAATTTCCGAGAGGGAGAGGTTACAGTGGGCATGTGGGGGGGGGGGGGGGGAGATGTCAAGAAGGATTTGGGGTGTCGGTGAAGGGGGAGTGTCTGTGATCGGGAGAGGTCAGTTGGAAGGAGCGGTGACAGTGAAGATATTTCTAGGCGGTGGGTGTCGGTAAGAATTTTTCGAAGGGGTATCCGCCAATTTTTTTAATGGGGGGGGGGGGTGGGGTGACCATGATGACCACGACGATGACGACGATGATGTTAATCGTCAAGGGGGAGTGTCAGCGAGAATTTTTTTAGCGGGGTGTCGGTGAAGGGGGGAGGTCGGTGAAGAATTTCTGAGGGAGAGGTTACAGTGGGCAGTGGGGGGGGGGGGATGTCAAGAAGGATTTGGGGGTGTCGGTGAAGGGGGAGTGTCGTGTGAACGGGAGAGGTCGGTGAAGAATTTTGGAGGAGCGGTTGACAGTGAAGATATTTCTAGGCGGTGGGTGTCGGGTAAGAATTTTTCGAAGGGTATCCGACAATTTTTTTTTAAGGGGAGTGGGGGGGGGGGGGGGGGTGGGGTGACCATGATGACCACGACGATGATGTTAATCGTTCAAGGGGGAGTGTCAGCGAGAAATTTTTTTAGCGGGGGTGTCGGTGAAGGGGTGAGGTCGGTGAAGAATTTCCGAGGGAGAGGTTACAGTGGGCAGTGGGGGGGGGGGGGGGGAGATGTCAAGAAGGATTTGGGGGTGTCGGTGAAGGGGGAGTGTCGGTGAACAGGAGAGTTCGGTGAAGATTTTTCGAGGATGGGGAGGGGGTGTCTGAGGATTTTTTGTAGGGGGGTGTCGGTGAAGGGGTAGGTCGCTGAAGGAGGGAGGGGGTGACAGTGAAGATTTTTTCGAGGGGGGTGGGTGTCGGTAAGATTTTTTCGAAGAGGTATACGCCAATTTTTTGTTAAGGGGGGGTGACCACGATGACGACGACGACGACGACGACGACGACGACGATGATGTAATCATCAAGGGGGAGTGTCCGCGAGGATTTTTTAAGGGGTATCGGTGAAGGGGAGGAGGTCGGTGAAGAATTTCCGAGGGAGAGGTTAACAGTGGGCAGTGGGGGGGGGGGGGGGGGGGGAGATGTCAAGAAGGATTTGGGGGTGTCGGTGAAGGGGGAGTGTCTGTGATCGGCGAGAGGTCGGTTGGAAGGAGCGGTGGACAGTGAAGATATTTCTAGGCGGTGGGTGTCGGTAAGAATTTTTCGAAGGGGTATCCGCCAATTTTTTTTAATGGGGAGGGGGGGGGGGGGGGTGGGGTGACCATGATGACCAACGACGATGACGACGATGATGTTAATCGTCAAGGGGGAGTGTCAGCGAGAATTTTTTTAGCGGGGGTGTCGGGTGAAGGGAGGAGGTCGGTGAAGAATTTCCGAGGGAGAGGTTACAGTGGGCAGTTGGGGGGGGGGGGGGGGAGGGAGATGTCAAGACGGATTTGGGTGTCGGTGAAGGGGGAGTGTCTGTGATCGGGAGAGGTCGGTTGGAAGGAGCGGTGACAAGTGAAGATATTTCTAGGCGGTGGGTGTCGGGTAAGAATTTTTTCGAAGGGGTATCCGCCAATTTTTTTTAATTGGGGGGGGGGGTGGGGTGACCATGATGACCACGACGATGACGACGATGATGTTAATCGTCAAGGGGAGTGTCAGCGAGAATTTTTTTAGCGGGGGTGTCGGTGAAGGGGGAGGTCGGTGAAGAATTTCTGAGGGAGAGGTTACAGTGGGCAGTGGGGGGGGGGGGGAGATGTCAAGAAGGGATTTGGGGGTGTCGGTGTGAGGGGGGGAGTGTCGGTGAACGGAGAGGTCTGTGAAGAATTTTGGGAAGGAGCGGTGACAGTGAAGATATTCTAGGCGGTGGGTTCGGTAAGAATTTTTCGAAGGGGTATCCGACAATTTTTTTTTTAAGGGGAGCGGGGGGGGGGGGGGGGGGGGGGGGTGGGGGTGACCAATGATGACCACGACATGATGTTAATCGTCAAGGGGGAGTGTCAGCGAGAATTTTTTTAGCGGGTGTCGGTGAAGGGGGGAGGTCGTTGAAGAATTTCCGAGGAGATCGAGAGGTTACAGTGGGCAGTGGGGGGGGGGGGGGGGGGAGATTGTCAAGAAGGATTTTGGGGGTGTCGGTGAAGGGGGAGTGTCGGTGAACGGGGAAGAGGTCGAGAAGACATTTTGGAAGGAACTGGTGACAGTGAAGATATTTCTAGGCGGTGGGTGTCGGTAAGAATTTTTTCGAAGGGGTATCCGCCAAGTTTTTTTTTAGGGGAGCGGGGGGGGGGGGGGGGGGTGGGGTGACCATGATGACGATGACGTACGATGGTGTTAATCGTCAGGGGGGTAGTGTCAGCGAGAATTTTTTTTAGCGGGGGTGTCGGTGAAGGGGGGAGGTCGGTGAAGAATTTTGGGAAGAGCGGTGACAGTGAAGATATTTCTAGGCAGTGGGTGTCGTAAGAATTTGTTTCCAGGGGGTGTATCCGCCTCATTTTTTTTTTTTTGGAGGGGGGAGGGGGGGAAGATTATTAAAAGAATAGTCTGAGGTACTTCTGGACGACAAAATCCCCCCCCCCCCCCCCCCCCCGTCCGCTTGAAAAATCCTGGGTACGCCACTGTTATGCTGATTACGACGATGACGATGATGACGTACGACGATGGAGATCCGTCATCATCAACATGGCGGTGGTAGAGGTGATGATAAAGACAACGGCTGGGTTGCGCAGCAACAGACATTCGCAAACTTGCGTTTAGCAAGCATAGAATTATTAATAAGGAGTAATATACCTTCACTTGTAAACTAGTTATGAAATATTATAATTCAAAGCCACTAAAACATCAAGCAACGAACACAAACAAATGTTGAGAAGGATGCAAGAGAAGCTTAGAACTATAAATTGTTGGCACAGATCGGAATTTTATCAGATTAATCTGTCTTGATCACACCAGATAATCCTTAATCTTCCCTAATTCGTTAGTTTGATTTATTTATTCATCTCGATATTGCATGCAATTACAGATTGAAAGTAGATTGAGTTGTGACTACGAATTGTCACGCAGATCTTTGTTTGCTTTCACACATAGAGCTGTATCTCTATGGGCTTCGCCTCACCGACACCAGACACAATTGTGAGTACGTGGGGACACTGTAACTCTTTCTGCGACCGGGCGACGGGCGCTCGCTTCAATTCATGAAACACGCTTCGAATATCAATTAGAGGTATATCTATATGCTTATTGAACTCTCATGGTGGTACTGAGAATGTTAAGTTCATAAGTTTCTCAATTCTTAACATTTAAACCGCGAACAAAAGCTGGAATATGCCTAAATGTAAAACGCGTCACCAGTATATGTATATAAAGAAAACTCGAGAACACGCATTTCAATTATTTATAAAACAAGTGAATTGGGTCTTCACGTGTTTTCTTATATACATATAATTGTGACGTGTGTTCATTATTTAATATAAATGGGGTTCGTCACTAAACCCAGAATCATTATTTATAAATTATGAAAATGAGAATGGGAATTCTTTATAAATAATGAAATTTCGAATTGTAATTATTTATAAATAATAGCTATGACTTGGAATTATTTATAAATAATGAAGTATCGAATTGCAATTATTTATAAATAATGATATATGAAATATAATTATTATAAATAATAGCATTTATATATAGAATAATATTAATGTATTTTGACTTTATATGTAAAATAATAAAGATGAGTTTTATAATTTGTTTATAAATAATGGTAAATAATAAATATAAATAATGCAATTGCTGATTGCAATTATTTTATAATATAATTGTATGTTCATGACTTGTAATTATTTATAAATAATGGAGTTTAAGAATTATAATTATATATAAACAATTAAAATTGTATAAAAATTTATTTTACAAATAAATTGATTACATTTACTTACATTATATGTAAATTAATTGAGTTTATTATATGTAAATAATGGTTATTATAACATATAATATGTTGTAAATAATAAATTGACAAAACGGCGCCTCATAGATGTGTGGGAAATTAGATACACATCCATTGTTGCAGAAACTCTGGGTGTGGGATTTCTGGGTGAGACTTGCCAGACTTGGCCATTGTGTTGCGGAGACCAGTCAGCTGGAAAAGTGATTGTTGTACTGAAAGGGATGGCTCTTGTTTTGTACCACAAGCATGGGTCTTTGAGGCTCCCTTGGGCCTTGGGGTAGGACAATGTGTAGAGGACATTAGCACAGTCAGTCATTGGTTCCTATTACCATGTACATGTATGTCATGTAGTGATGATATCTGTCATGGTGGAAAATAATCTTCTGGTGATGATGTCATTGAAGGGGATGTGCTCTTGTTTGTACACAAAGCGTGGGTCTTTGACGCTCCCTTGGGCATTGGGTAGGGACAATGTGTTAGAGGACATTAGCACAGTTCAGTCATTGGGTTCTATTACCCATGTACATGTCATGAAGTGATAATACTGTCATGGTGAAAAATAATCTACTTGTGAATGATATGTTCATT